>JAZHYW010000012.1:0-22628 GCA_037355805.1 Ixodes ricinus
TGCCAAAGATACCCTCGCGTGCATGATGCTCGTGTTTGAGCATAGCCTCCTTTATTCTACAAAGCCTCTCAAATCGCGAAAGACTCTGGTTTATATATACATAAACATGAGGAAGATTGCTTTTGTTCTTTGTTAATAAATGTATAGTTAATCATCAAATCGTCGTCACTGCCACTGCCTCGCCATCGAAGTCACCAGCCGCGATCGGGGAGAGGATCTTCGACAACTGACGCCTCTCCCCACCACAACAAGAACTTTACTAAGGTTATCGCAGGATTGAAAGGCGTCGGTCACCAGAAAGACGTCACCATCTTTTAGAATCCCTGCCTCCGTTGTACAAAGGTGCGGTCTCTCACTGGGTAACGACTCCCGTTCAGAAGGTCGCCTCCCACTAAATCCCCTGGTCATCCTTTCTCCCATAGCGCCTCAAAAATTAGACAAAAGACTGCGTAACCACCACGGACGGCACCTTCTTTGTATCGCAGTTAGCCCCCAACTCCCTGGCATTCAAAGACCGAATTATGGTGGACGCTGCGCCCGCGTTATCCTTCTCGCAGTTCCTGGTTGCGTGTGAAGGCTACTATACCATTCTTCTAAAGAGGCCCATTCGTAGCAGTAATAGTGATGGCTTTCGCCTGCTTCGCCCTTACTTTGCCGCTACCGGCGTGAAAAAAAAAAGAAGCTTTTTGGACACGAAAGACAAACTTAGGGTAAAGAGCTTATAAACGCTCGCCACCTCTTTTAATCATATATACACGTAAAGATACTACGAGTACGCATGTAATAATTACAAAAATATGGCCGGTGCTATACTTTGTTTATAATCACCAATAATCTTCTTTGGTTATAATTATGGGTTATCTTAAGCGATCGGTGTCCTATTTTCGTTGCTTGTGTAGCCTAAACCGGACTGTGACTAAAACCGGTGTGGCTATGAGGTATGCTGTCTGTGAGCAGTCCGTGTACTGTACAGTTGCCTTTGTCATGCAACTTCTGCCTCAAACCAACAAGGCCGTTTTGGAACGATTGTTATAAAAGCCCTTTTTACTGCCATCCCGCACTCACTTTTCGTGCAAGATGGCAACGACCACCGAAACTTTGTTATTATGGCCCGGGCTAAAGGCTGAACTCCATGGAGCGAATTATGCGACGAATAACTGACGAACGCCGCCCGACGGCACGCTCGCCTTGCGCGTGACGTAGCAGCCACTGTGCTGATGCCACGCGCAGAGCAAAAGCCGTCGGGCAAAATTCGTCGATTTTTAGCTGTATATTCGTCCCATGGAGTTCAGCCTTAAGTGCTATGTTTAAACTGAGCGAAACGAAGTCAGACATTTTGCTGTTTAAATGTTTGCTCTGTATGCCGAAACTCAAGCTGCTGAGCACATCCGGGACGTCGAACTCTAATTTGAAAAAGCACATTAAGAGTTATTCTTCAATGTCACTTACTTTTTTTCCGTTAAAATGTCGTCGTTAAGCTTTCTTAGCCAAAAGAACGCACCTTTCTTTCGAGATCGTTTTGTTAGTCGCAGTTTTTCAGCTACATCTCACAATGCTCATTAATGCAACCTAGCGGAAAAGTCTTCGAAAACGGCTTAGTTTAGTTTACTTGTATAATTCAGAAGGAGAATAATGAATCATAGAAGTTATATATAAACATGCCTATGTGATATATGTTTAAGGTTGCGGTTTATTTAGACAGTTTTTTTCTATACTAATTCGTGATGCAGTTTATTTAGTTAATCTTTCGTTGTTCCACACGACTGATAACTAGAAATTAACAGCGGTGCTTCACACCAGTCCTAATTGTTTTTCTTTTCCGCCAGTCCCTCCATTCGCAGAAGCTGACAGGGTTTGCGGTAATTTCAGAGAAACGAAAGACCGAAGCTACAACCCACTCTCCCTACACACCCTTGAGGAAGCAGAGGAAGATCGACCGCATGCATCAAACTCCCGTTTCTCAAGCAGTGTTCCACAATCTTATAGACACGTTTGTGGTTGAGACTTTACAGTCATATACTAACAGCTGTCATATACTAACAGTGAAACACAAAGTAACGACAAACTAACGTAAAAGTAACGTCCGTTAGTCAAGGCAAGTACCGACACCAGTATTTCGTTACATTTACAAAATTGTAACGGAGCTCTGTAACGCGATAGCTTTTTTCCAAGCTAACGAGTAACGCTATTTCGTTAATTATTTTCGGTAACGGGCACAACACTGCTGGAGACATTTCCGGTGTAGAATGATCCGGTAGAATGATCCGGTGCAAAGTTTCGCTTGATTCCTAAACGAATAATGCAAGCGTCCAAGTATAGCTTCCAAGTCCAACTTTCGGGGACACGGCAGTTTAGTTCCAGATTTTAGCGACACGTGGCGTATCGACCTTTACGAATTTTCAAAATGTAGTTTCGCGCGTCGATCACAATCTCGCCCTTCTTTCGCAATCCCTCCCCTCACCGTCCTGCTACGATCCGCCGGTCACCTCCTCTCCTTCTTGCGCCTTCAGTCTGCTCCTGCGGCCGCGTGCTGCGTCATGTGCAAGAAACGTTGGAGAGACCAAAACAATAAAAAAAAGTTATCTTATCGCGGACAATAGGCGCTAACATCGTGGAACAAAAAGAAAGGGTAAAAAAGACGCGGAAAAGATTAAAACTTCGCTGAAAAACTAGATTCATTTGAGAGGCCTATTTCACTGTTGTGTGTAACCATGTCAGGAAGGTACATACAGAAAAAACGCGTTCAAAATCAATCGCTGAGGGCATTCAGTTGTAGGGCTACGCCTTCTGTGCGCGGCTTGTCCTAGCACTGTGGATTGTCCAATTCTCACCGTTCATCCTCCTTTATTGTCTCTCCCCAAGCTGATTCCTCGGCGTTTATTTCGTGTGCTTTAGAGCAAAAACAGAAATGAATATTCAGGGGCAAAATGAATTCAGCGTACCCGTTAAGCAGGCGTGGAGGCATAAAATAATAAAATATGACAAGGAACCAACGTTGCTTTATAAAATAAATGTAAGGGCGCAAATGAGCTAATGTACATTAAACATGATTAAAAACAAAAACGAGACTGCAGGTAACGACACACACACTCAGAAGTCTCAAACACAGCTGAAATTTTATTTTCCAAAACATGGTTAAATAGGAAAAAAAAAAACGAACGAATAAGAGGAAGGAAAAAACCTCTTTCCACAAATGTACATTCCGACTGTATAAGAATTGTATACCGTTATGGGATGTGACATCAGTCGAAGAAAGGGAAAACGATGACCACAAACGTTTGATAAAGGAATCGCTCGCAATACTACGTCACGGAAACGCTATTAATAGGCCTTGGTTTTGTATACCATATATCTTGGAGGATGTCGCGGAGGCCGTCATTTTCCTGGTTACTAACGGAATGTACATTTGTGGAAAGAGGTGTTCTTGGGGGTCTTCCCTTCCCTTTATTAGTTCGTTTTTTTTTCTATTTATCCAGGTTTTGGAAAATAAAATTTCAGCTGTGTTTGAAACCTTTGAGGGTGTGTATACACTATTATACAAAATGGGTGATTACTAATTTCTGACGAGTTTGTAAATATGCCAAATGAACTTCAAGAATATTACAAAAAATAGGACACTTATTTTTAATAAAGTGACGAATTCTAATTGTGTTAATTTGGAACATGTGACACACAATCCGCTAAGCTAACAAACATTTTAAAAAATCGGTGAGCTTTTTTCCGCATCCGCTCAAATGCCGGCGAGCTTTTCTCCGCATCTGCCGGTTTCGCGGTGAGCTTTTCTCCGGTGAGCTTTTTCCCGCCGCCCCTGAACGGGACGCAGCAGGTATCGTAGTGGGCAACATAGGATAGTTGCAAAGGGGCCAAAGCTGATAGCGGAGCGGGCTTTATATGAGCAGCGGAGCATGTCGTAGAGGGGTATTGGAGCGGACCGCATCGGATAGGGAAGCTGATAGTAGCATCGTCCTAAAAATTTCGTCGTAGCGTATAAAAAGGCACCATGAAGTCTCAAAAACACCGTCATGTGCGCCACCAACTAACAACGCAGTTTGTAACTTTGGTCGCACTGTGCGCGAATGCGTCGGCATCCGGGACGTTTAGGCGATAGATCAAAGGGGCGAATTCAATTTCCTAAGTGCGTCTTTTTTATTTTTTTAATTAGCCGCATTTTCGGCGACCTCCAACCATATTGGCGGCGTGTGCGAACTACAGAGGGCGCTCCTCTAGCTATCATCATCATCGTTTGTTACGTCACGGGTAGGACAGACTGGGACAGACCGCGCATATCTTGGATTCCTCGGCTCGTCAGCTCACTTCCTGCGCTGTTTGAGTAACACGCGGCAAAGCCGGTTTCACACGTTGTGTTTATTTGGCAAAGTGATATTTGTAGTAGGACATTTTACCAGAAGTTTGAAACCGAACGTGGCACGCGTAGTCGTGCCAACGTAACATTTTGAGCGCTGAGGTGTCGAAGCGCTCGGAAAATGGCGTGCTGTTACTCTACCCCAGTACAAAAAGCTTGATGATGACTAATAGAATTATCCTGCACTTTATCCTACTACGACATCTACCACGGCGAGTAGGGTGTATGTTTGATTATGAATCGGACAAAATAAAACTGAGAAAGAATGTCTCATCAAATTGAAAATAGTAAAGGCGAAACTCGAGAACCACTTGCGTGTGTAGTAAACACTTGCAGTGAAAGCGACTCCGTGTATGCTGTTGGTTCCAATGTGTTCTGTTAGACAGAGGGTCAAAAGTGTCGAAAAATTTACTTGGGAGCATTTTGTCCAGGCTTTTACTCGGTACCAAATCGTCCGGGACCATATTTTCCACGACCATATTGTACGGGACCATTTTGTCCGGGACCATATTGACCTACACCCGTTGAAATGTGGCCTGGACGCGTGACAGCGTAGCCTTTAGTGTATTAATAAATGTCCCGAGACGCTCATTGACGCGTGACACCAGACATTCCACTGCGTTACCGGCAGGCTTCTGACACCAGCATGGCAGACGTCCTGTGCAAGCCATATATAGATATGTCGCTTGCGCGTATCTAATCGCGCATCGGTTTATGATGTCAACTTTGCCGACGGGAACCAAAAAAAACAACATATTATGGCGCTTGCACTTTGATCTTGTTTTTTTTAAACTCTAGTGCATGCTGACTCATTTTTAATATTAGTTAGACCTAAGATAGCTCTTAAATGATATTACAGGAGAGTGGCAGCAGAAACACCATTAATCATACCCAGGGATCTTCGTTTTCGGGTAAAATTCGATATTTCCGATTTTTGCACCCGGAACGAGTTTTATGAAAACCGAGTTAAACCTGCTTCCTCCCCGAAAACCCACTTTCCTGGAAGGCGAAAACCAACTGAAAGTCTGTAAATTAAGATACATTCTAGGATCACTTTTAGTGTGTCTCCAGTGTTGCAAGTTCGAAGATCACATATATTTTCTAATTTTAATGACCGCCGACATATATTCGCTTCCAAACGAGCTTAGATGGTACTTGGGGGCGGCGGAGTAAAGCTCACCAGAGAAAAGCTCCCCACCAAACCGGCAGATGTGGAGAAAAGCTCACCGGCCTTTGAGCGAATCCAGAGAAAAGGTCACCGATTTTTTTATTTGGTCTCAGCTTAGCGGATTGTGCGTCACACGTGGCAATTTAACACAATTAAAATTCGCCCATTTAAAAATAATTCTCCACTTTTTGTAATATTCTTGAAGTTCATTTGGCATATTTACTAATTCATCAGAAACTAGTAATCACCCATTCTGTATCTTAATGACGCCGCAAGTATAAAATCTGAACATCGGACACCCGTAAAAAGACAACAATTTATTGACAGCTCGACAGTGCGCCGTCGGTAGTTCTGTCAGATAAAGAGGTTTGTTTTTTGCGAGCTAATATGAATAGCGGTGCGTGAACCGTTTCAGCTCCAGACATTGTGTAGTGCCTAATAAAAAAGTAGGTGTTTGTTGATTCAATCAGTGTCAGCTACGCTGTTTGTTTTTTTCCTGTTATTTTTACTAATAATACTTTAGTTGCGAGTACAGCCTCGTCCTGTCGCGTTTGTTGTCTTCAGTCCGTCTTCGTCGTTTGAGCGGTTTTCATCATGTATAACCTTTACCAACTCGCCCAACTCGCTACCCTACAGAAGACTAGTTCTCATATAGTCACGAGTAACAACGGTGACAGTGTGCAGCTCTGAAGGCCATGGGTTGCTCGCCGTAGAAGGGCACTATCGCACAAAGGCAACGTGCGGGAACAGCAGCACGAACGGCTAGAAAACGTGCTTCTCCGTGGAAGAAAGAAACCTTGATATCCTACTGACCGTTCTATCCTCTTTTCAAAGGTTAACAAAAGACTCAAAGAGAATTTCAGGAACGGCGTTGTTAAGCACGCATTTTTGGATTTTCGGCATTTACAGTTTTGCTTTTTAGGTTTTAGGCAGACATTATTAAGTTTTCGAACTTTTTCCTCTTCTTCAAGTTCATGAAGTTTTTAAATAGGCATTGGTTGCTTAGAGAGTAAACCACAAAAAAAAAAACACTCGCCCGCCGTTATTAATTTGGGGCCGATATACACAATATGTTTAACAAATATTACAAAAAAATTAATTTTCTTTTTTTTTATAAAGCTGACGAATTTTCATGATAGTCGATTGACATATGTTACGTGTGATCCAACAACCTCCATATGAAAAGAAGAAAAAAAAATCGGTGAGCTTTTCTCCGCATCCACTCAATGGTCCGTGATCTTTTCTCTGCATCCGCCAGTTTTGCGGTGAGCTTTTCTCCGGTAAGCTTTTCTCCAGGATTCGGTACTTGGAGACTGAAAACAAGTCCATGGAAGCTATAAGTACTGAACAAGTGATCTGTTGGCATGACGCTATTGCACGATACCCAAGCTAATGAATATCGCGCTTAAAACGTTTTAGGTTATGAAAGAACCTGCGCTACTTCAAAAGGTAGTTCAATTTCGTTTTTCTAACGTGTTTTAAGTGCTCTCTCGACACCTTGACCTCAGGTCATTTGTGGAGAAATGAAGGATGGGGAGTGCGGTGGGTGTGAAATGCTTAAAAGTGGTGCCGGAGCCGGGTCTTTCGACACACCTTGTGAAAAACAAGGAATATCATGTGAGCTCGAACACTGTTTCTGCGTATTATCTGTACATTGCATAATTTCCTTAGTGTAAATAAAAATATATCACGCCCTGAAGCCGACGCGCTATAGTAAATTTCATTTTAAACTGTTGATATTTTCTAAATAAAACTCGTCAAGACCCGAATTTTTGAATCACTCCTTAAAAAGCCCGATTTCTCCCGGATTATCACGTATAAGAATAACACCCGATTTATAAAAAAAATACAACGCAAAACCGGAGACCTTAATAACGCACCCTATTGAAATTGCGACAAGTAACTTCGTGCTGGTTTGCAAGAGTGTAAACAAATACATGCGAAATATGCAGACAAGTTATAAATCTTCAGCACTGACGCGCAAAGCCTACTTAAATACGAAAATAGGTTATAATCTGCGGGTCAATATACATATATAATAAAAACATTAAGTTAAGAAAAAAAAATGGTGTCACCCTCTAGAGGGTTCGAACCCCGGCGTGTGAACCTGTACACGGCAATGCAAGCCCGGCGCGATAACCGCTGCGCCACTACCGCAGACGGCGACGAGGGCATAAAGCTTGGTTATCACCTTGCGTGCGGTCGGCCGGTGCGGCTCGTGGAGGTATGTCGTGCAAAATGCGTTCAGGAACCTTTCTGAATGGTACTACCGTGAACCTACCTGGCTAAAGGAGTCGCGCATGGTCCCGGCCTCCTTAATCACCGATTACTTTTGTCAGGGATCTGCCTACAATAACTTAATACCGCAAAGTTCGTCTCTCTCTCAAGATTTCCCATACAAACTGACCAGAATTTTAACCGCATTTGGAACCACCTTCCGCTCTTTTTTAGGCTCTCTTTTTATGTCGAGGCGATGTCAACGCTCATCAAGAACCCATGTCTGGTGTAACTTTGATAACTGTGCGCTCATTTTTATTTTATAACGAGAAAACGAATTTTCCCATTGAAATTTCGGCAGGGTACCGGCGTCTAAAGATAGATGGCGCAAGTGGACCGTGTCCCCCATTGCTGGGTATGATATCAAATTGTTAGACAGAACTTTAGAGAAGATTGTGTGTTTCTTGTAAAAGATATTGGCCCCCTTGTATCCGGTCCGCTTTTCTATAGGCCTCAAATAACGCGGGCGAATCTTTCCCTTTGTCGCATTTCCTCTTCTTCGCTTCCGCAAATTATGAATGTGGTAGATTGGTCCAGTGGCTTAGAGCTCACCTCTTGAAAGGACCCGAAAATAAAAACGGACCAGTGCAAGCTGAACTATGCAAGACGTTTGAAGAGAGCCTATCGTAATGAAAATGAACTGCTCTAATGTGGTAAGTCGGGTCAGTCGGTTCATAATTTTTCGTCCACTTTTGACAGGCTCCGGAAAAACAAGAAACCAGGACAAGCTGAGTGACGCAAGGCGCCTTGTATTGTTCAGGTTGTCCCGGTTTTTTATGTCCTTTCGGCGCTCCTCCAATCTCACAGTGTTCGGTTTCTAAAGGCTGTTTTTATTTTCGCTTTGGTTTTCGAGGCAGCATGGAATTCGAAATAGTAGCGTAATGCTGTGCCTTCGTCGTGCCGATCAATGTTGCGTCAGAAACAAATTGGAGACAGTTCGCAACACAACCTTGCGATGTTTGGGTCTGTACTACAGTAATACCACGTTGCATAAGAAAGATCTCGTGCGCTGCAGTTGCGCAACATTTAAATTATGCCGCCTAGCAAACGTTGTGCCTTCAAACTTTTTCCAACTTTTAGCACACGGTTTCCTAGGCAGCATGGAATTCGAAGCAGTAGCCTAACGCTGTGCCTTTGTCGTGCCGATCAATGTTGCGTCAGAAACAGATTGGAGACAGTTCGACTACACAATGTTGCGATTTTCGCGTCTGTACTACACTAATACAACGTTGCTTAAGCAACATGTCGCGCGCTGCAGTTGCGCAACATTTAAATTATGCCGCCTCGCAAACGTTGTGCCTTCAACCTTTTTCCGACTTTTAGCACACGGTTTCCTAGGCAGCATAGAATTCGAAACAGTAGCCTAACGCTGTGCCTTTGTCGTGCCGATCAATGTTGCGTCAGAAACAAATTGGAGACAGTTCGCAACACAACATTGCGATGTTTGGGTCTGTACTACAGTAATACCACGTTGCATAAGAAACATCTCGTGCGCTGCAGTTGCGCAACATTTAAATTATGCCGCCTCGCAAACGTTGTGCCTTCAACCTTTTTCCGACTTTTAGCACACGGTTTCCTAGGCAGCATGGAATTCGAAACAGTAGCCTAATGCTGTGCCTTCGTCGTGCCGATCAATGTTGCGTCAGAAACAAATTGGAGACAGTTCGCAACACAACATTGCGATGTTTGGGTCTGTACTACAGTAATACCACGTTGCATAAGAAACATCTCGTACGCTGCAGTTGCGCAACATTTAAATTATGCCGCCTCGCAAACGTTGTGCCTTCAACCTTTTTCCGACTTTTAGCACACGGTTTCCTAGGTAGCACAGAGTTCGAAACAGTAGCCTAACGCTGTGCCTTTGTCGTGCCGATCAATGTTGCGTCAGAAACAAATTGGAGACAGTTCGCAACACAACATTGCGATGTTTGGGTCTGTACTACAGTAATACCACGTTGCATAAGAAACATCTCGTGCGCTGCAGTTGCGCAACATTTAAATTATGCCGACTCGCAAACGTTGTGCCTTCAACCTTTTTCCGACTTTTAGCACACGGTTTCCTAGGCAGCATAGAATTCGAAACAGTAGCCTAACGCTGTGCCTTTGTCGTGCCGATCAATGTTGCGTCAGAAACAAATTGGAGACAGTTCGCAACACAACATTGCGATGTTTGGGTCTGTACTACAGTAATACCACGTTGCATAAGGAACATCTCGTGCGCTGCAGTTGCGCAACATTTAAAATATGCCGCCTCGCAAACGTTGTGCCTTCAACCTTTTTCCGACTTTTAGCGCACGGTTTCCTAGGCAGCATAGAATTCGAAACAGTAGCCTAACGCTGGGCCTTTGTCGTGCCGATCAATGTTGCGTCAGAAACAAATTGGAGACAGTTCGCAACACAACATTGCGATGTTTGGGTCTGTACTACAGTAATACCACGTTGCATAAGAAACATCTCGTGCGCTGCAGTTGCGCAACATTTAAATTATGCCGCCTCGCAAACGTTGTGCCTTCAACCTTTTTCCGACTTTTAGCACACGGTTTCCTAGGCAGCATAGAATTCGAAACAATAGCCTAACGCTGTGCCTTCGTCGTGCCGATCAATGTTGCGTCAGAAACAAATTGGAGACAGTTCGCAACACAACATTGCGATGTTTGGGTCTGTACTACAGTAATACCACGTTGCATAAGAAACATCTCGTGCGCTGCAGTTGCGCAACATTTAAATTATGCCGCCTCGCAAACGTTGTGCCTTCAACCTTTTTCCGACTTTTAGCACACGGTTTCCTAGGCAGCATAGAATTCGAAACAATAGCCTAACGCTGTGCCTTCGTCGTGCCGATCAATGTTGCGTCAGAAACAAATTGGAGACAGTTCGCAACACAACATTGCGATGTTTGGGTCTGTACTACAGTAATACCACGTTGCATAAGAAACATCTCGTGCGCTGCAGTTGCGCAACATTTAAATTATGCCGCCTCGCAAACGTTGTGCCTTCAACCTTTTTCCGACTTTTAGCACACGGTTTCCTAGGCAGCATAGAATTCGAAACAATAGCCTAACGCTGTGCCTTCGTCGTGCCGATCAATGTTGCGTCAGAAACAAATTGGAGACAGTTCGCAACACAACATTGCGATGTTTCGGTCTGTACTACAGTAATACCACGTTGCATAAGAAACATCTCGCGCGCTGCAGTTGCGCAACATTTAAATTATGCCGCCTCGCAAACGTTGTGCCTTCAACCTTTTTCCGACTTTTAGCACACGGTTTCCTAGGCAGCATAGAATTCGAAACAGTAGCCTAACGCTGTGCCTTTGTCGTGCCGATCAATGTTGCGTCAGAAACAGATTGGAAACAGTTGACTACACAGTGTTGCGATTTTCGCGTCTGTACTACACTAATACAACATTGCTTAGGCAACATGTCGGGCGCTGCAGTTGCGCAACATTTAAATTATGCCGCCTAGCAAACGTTGTTCCTTCAACATTTTTCTGACTTTTAACACACAGTTCCCCAGGCAGCATGGCGTTCGAAACAGTAGCGTAACGCTGCGTGTTTGTCGTGCCAATCACTGTTGTGTCAGAAACATATTGGGGATTGTTGCGCAAAATCTCTCAACACTCCCACAACATTCGGAACATTCTCGCAACATATCTACAACACATCAATGTTACTTGGGCGTCCACGCCATGCGCCGTTTAGTTGCTTCGCTCGGAGTATGAAACTCGGAGCGTCGGAGTGAGTAAAGGAACGCTGACTTAACGCGCCCATTGGCGATCCATTCGCTTAGGCTGGTGAACATTGGCCTGTCTTAGCCAATGGGTTACCAACATTGGTAATTGATTGGCTTAGACCGGCCAACATTGGCCTGTATTAGCCAATGGCTTACCAACGTTGGAAATCGATTGGCTTAGGCTGGCCAACATTTGCCTGTCTTAGCCAATGGGTGAGCAACATTGGTAGTCGATTGGCTTAGGCTGGCCAACAGTAAGAGTCTTAGCCAATGGCTTAATTATCATTGGTCTAAAAATCTAAAAAGCGCTGAGTGATTCTTTCTACAAATCATATCTTCAGTATGTTTGCAGTCTTGCACACATCGGCTCGCAAAGGAGGCCAAGCAAATTTTAAGAAGTGAATCCCAACTGCACATTGGACATGTCAACACATAGATGTGATATCGTCGCACAAGTAGCGAGACCTGCTCGTGCATGTCTTCCCTTAAAGGGGGTGCAACGATTTCCGGACTTCGGTCAAAGATTTGGGGAAGTTGCCCTCTCACACTTCTCAACTAAAGAACAGAAAACCGATTTCGCCTGCGTGTCCTAGTTGCTGCGTAAAAAAAAGATAAATATTGGCATTTCGGGCACCCCTCAACTCACTCCAAGCCTTCAGGGTCACACCTGGTCGCACTCCCAGTGACGTCATTCGGAGTGCCGTGTAGCTCCCGTGTGCTATCTCGGAGGACGCTTCCTCTCCCTCTCTCCGCTGACATTAGCGGGCGTTATGCTTCAGCTTAGAGCCGAGCGAGGTCACGTATAATCTTTTCGCCGTAGTTCCTTCGGCTGCCACTTGGGGCTGCAGGTGGGGGAAAAAGCTCGACTTTTGCTTCGCGATTATGCAGCGGAATCGTGACATTTTTAATGAAGGAGGTGTTTTCTCTATCCTCCGGGACACGATAAACAACGTAAAAATTACAAGATGCAAATTCTTTTAATTATATAATCGTTGCACCGCCCCTTTAAATCTCCAGCCATCCTAGCTCAGCAAATATGATGCCCAGGCCTGTACAGTACACTTCGCTCAGGATGATGTCATTATTTGTAGTAGCGGATGCCTAGAGCCCAACATATCTGCAGATTACCTGTGGATACCTGCGCCCAACTGCACCCAACTGGCAGGGGCAGATCAAATACGGATGTCATGTGCTGTGGACGCAGATCGGATATGATCTCACCGCCCTTGCAATAAACTTCACAGTGCTCCCGATGACGCTGTCCTTTATCACGCTGATCACAAAGGCGAAATTATATGTTAGTCCATAAAACAATAGGAAAATGATAATCATCACACTTTTATTCGTTTCGCAATGTTTTCAAAATATATGTCGCTCTAAAGTGGACGTTGGTAATAAAAAAAACAAAAAAAAACCTTACATTTCAAATTTGCAATTACCCAAAACTCCCGAAATACCTTGTTATTGAGATACCCCATTACTTTGCTTACATCCTCTGCTCGTGAGTGTCCCAGTAATATCGCATAAGGCATTATATTTCCATCATTGTGAAGTTTGATAACTTTTTCTAGATGGCATACTGGCCGAAACATTTGTTGTATATTGTATCCCAACTGTCAGACTTCTATGTAATAATCTAAGCAAAGGCTTCTCTGCTGGAAAAAAGAACTGAAATCTCATTCATTTTGGCACGAAAAATAATCAATTCAATGCAACTTGAATGTGAAATTATGCCAGAAATCCGCAAGCTGAATGTACAAAATGAGACCAATTGAATGTGTATTTTGGTGCCAAACCGAATGTGCATGAATGAGAAAATTTGACCGAATGCCGTGATCAGGAATGTGCAATGCAATCTAAGTACAATGAGCAAATCACATAAATGCCATAAATGTGCATGAACAAGAAAATCGTTAGAAAGCCATCCATAAGCAGGCACCTGGAACGTGAACTGCATGCGTAATGAGCAGAACAAAATAGCAACTGTAAGTGGCATGCACGAGCTAGCCACCTTTCCAGAGCACCAATGCGAGCTCCCGTTCTGCAGAACTTCTCAGAACTGCGGTATTCACTCTTTTTCGCGCAAGTTGAAACGTGGAGGCGCTAGCGTCGGAATAGGCAAAAAACACTTCCGGTACGACGTCAAGGTACTGTTTTTCATCATTTGCAGGACTAAATCTGAGAGTTTTGTTTTCAAAAGGGCTGTATTTTACACGGAGTGAACATTTTCTTGCTATTTTGTGGAGGAAAGATGCATTAAAAAATGTCAACCGGAAGTTTAAAAGGGCTACCCGACAGATGGAACCAGCGAGTTTGTTGCCAAACAAAAAAGGCGAATAACTGGCAATTTTAATTTGTGCGAAATTAAGATTCACTGAGCGCACATAACCAGCTTAAGCCGATTACTCACTCCAAGCTTCAAAACAGATGCACATGCCCAGAACCAACTGGGAAATACCTTTTTCGAACTTCAGGTACAAGAAACTCTGGCCCATTAAAAACTGTCGCTCGACATGCTCGGTGAGTATTAAGTTATTTATCAATTGTTTCAAACCAGTGCATTTCTCCTATGCTTTACATCACATTCCTCACTAGGTTTAAACAAGATCAAACTGCTCTCTTATGCTAAATTTCTAGAAACTCCACATAATTAACAAATTTTTGGCAAAAAGTGCAATAATTTGGGCAGCATTCCAAACTAGAGATCATCCTAAAGTTGGCATCACCTGCTTTATAAAGTACCCCTTTGCCAAGGTTTTGACTTTCCTGCAGTGTTTGCCATGGCACAAATGGGAAAAACTCTCG
The DNA here is from genome assembly GCA_037355805.1 of Ixodes ricinus. Lineage (NCBI taxonomy): Eukaryota > Metazoa > Arthropoda > Arachnida > Ixodida > Ixodidae > Ixodes > Ixodes ricinus. Next base: position 14,346 of record JAZHYW010000012.1, read on the forward strand.
CTAAGCACATTTATCGGCACTATCATGCACACTGGTGCTCATAGAAGCTTCCTCAAGGTCTACCCCCAAAGTTGGCTTCACCTCAGTGGGATGCAGCCCCTTTCTTTAGATTGCAGCTTCCCTGAAGTGCTCTTATGAGCACGAATGAGAAAACATTGTTTTGTACGTTCGTGCTACACTGCACATTGGCGCATGTTGATTCTGACAATCTCCTCAATGTGAACGGGCACAAAATGTCCAGAAGGGTTATAAAATAGGGTTCTGCATTTTCGCAGTATACAAAAACAGTCGAAAGGTGTTTTCAGGAGTTCATGTTTGATTACAAATTCAGTTTCTCAATGAGACAAATAAGCTACAGTATTTTGCAACTCAAGATTAGCAGTACAGGGAGAAGAGAAAAGCACCCCTGCTCGCCACAGTTGGTGGTTTCCTCCTGTCTGCTCTCCTCCTCTCCAGTCTTTACTTCGCTAATCTGGTAAGAGTTCTCCAGCTACTGTTGAGTTACAAAATACATAGGTAAAAACAGCAGTTCACACATTTAGGAAAGCGTAATTTCCAAATAAAATAAAAGGCCTTTCACAAAATGTAATAATGTGTTGGGAATAAGCATATGGCTATTAAAGAAGTTTCTACAAGTGGATGTGTGACTAGAGTATTACACCCGTATTCACCAGGCACGAGTAGCGCCTGTTTAACCACCGACTAGCGACGTCGTCGACTAGAAAGATCACGTGGCGAGCGATAGTTGCCGCGAAGTGAGCGCTTGGTATTCACCGGTCGTGTTTAGGGCCTAGTTGCCCCGCGTGACTAGAGACAAATCTTAGTCATGGGGTAGGGCTAGTTTAGCCGGTGTTTAGCGGGTGACTAGCGGCTCAGCGCCATGGCCGACTCGTATCACCGCTGACCGCCAGCGCTAACGAAGCACTTACTGTCTCGGAACGCTAAGGGACACATGTAGAAAGAATCGGAGGAGCAAATATTGTGTAAATAGCCATGTTCAACGGCCAGATATACCGCTAAAGCGATCTCAGCGGGGCGCTGGACGGCGAGAAGAAACGCATTTACGGGCGCTTCCATTTTTTGCTTATGTCACTGGCACTGCGGCTTCCGTATTTCTTCCTTGCGTTTCTTTTAATTTTTCTTTGTAAAACTCTGTCTCGGGCAATTAGTCTCTCATTGTAACTTTTTTCTACCTGATAAACATTTAAATAATAGTTTTTATACGACAAAATACCCATTTACGCAGCGGCATTTAAGTACGCGTGCGCGTGCCCTATCTTTTTATGTTACTTCCGCTTCTTAGTTCCGACTAGATAGTCACCCGCTCGCTTCGCACTCGTGAATATCGCAGAACTAGTCGATCCTTAGTCGCTGATTTTTTCTCTTAGTTTGCGACTACTTAGTTGCGATACTAACTTTAAACACCGCTAGTTAGTCACGACTGGTGAATACGGCTGTTGGTGTTTAGCGATACTGAGGGCCCCCTTTCCCTTACCAGTGCTAGCTTGCAAACAACAAAATTTGAGGACAATAAAGTCATCACTTGTGATTTCACAAGATTGGTATACCCTAGTGCAATCATCAGGGAGCTTTCGATTCCTACCCGACTGCTGGAAATATTGAGAAAGTCTGAGTAAAGCTCGAACCTGCAAATGGAAAGTGAACATGTGCCATACAGAGCATTTGTTTTTAAACTTTACACAATTTTTGAAAAACGGTGGTGACAGATAAGTTGATGCCATTTTCGCTTTATATTTGTGGTGCTCGGTGGGCATCAGATGAGTGGATCAACACCACAATAAGTTGATTAATTCACGGCTTATTGGGCCATGTAGCAATTAAAATTTTAAGGGTGGCTAGTACTCACATCTACCTCAATTAAAACCGATCTCAGAAAAGGCAACAAGCTTAAAGATATTCATTGCTGAATATCTGCCATTTCTTCGTTATCGATAGTACTATCAATAGTTTTTCAACACTATCGATCGATACTATCAATATCCAATTTATTGATAGTTTTGCATCACTATTCGAGATGCGGCCAGTTCCTTTACTCACAAAGAATAATGCTGCAGTCTTTGTGTGCACATTCTGGCTAAGCCAATTAGTAGGACTATACTGAGACACATTATAAAACTTTAGACAACATCAGAGGCCATCACATTCTTTTGAGTGGTTGGACAACAGACTGAGTCTTAGTTGGAGATGCCACAGGAGAGTCCTTTAGAAATAAAGGTAAGCAACAAGACACGAGACACATGGAGGGCAATCAATAGAGTGCACATCCCCGATATGATATATTGGGGCCCTGAAAAGGGCCTTTTGTAAAGCCCCTTGCTGCAGGTGGTACTCCTATTTGCCTTGGTGGAAGCATCTTGCTGCAGCTGGCACCTCTGAGCCGACTGGCACAAACACCACACGGAAAGCCTCGCAGCCTGCCGGGAGGGCAAGCAGGAAACCAGTTCGGCTCGATGGAAGCACCTTGCTGCAGCTGGCACTTCTGAGTTGACTGGCACAAACACTGCACGGAAAGCTTTGCAGCCTGCCACGAGGGCGAGCAGGGAACCAGTTCGGCTCGATGGAAGCACCTTGCTGCAGCTGGCACTTCTGAGTTGACTGGCACAAACACTGCACGGAAAGCTTTGCAGCCTGCCACGAGGGCGAGCAGGGAACCAGTTCGGCTCGATGGAAGCACCTTGCCGCAGCTGGCACTTCTGAGTTGACTGGCACAAACACTGCACGGAAAGCTTTGCAGCCTGCCACGAGGGCGAGCAGGAAACCAGTTCGGCTCAATGGAAGCACCTTGCCGCAACTGGCACTCCTCAGTTGACTGGCACAAACACGTCACGCAAGATTTTGCAGGCTGCAGGAAAGCGCGCTGGGGTGGAGACCGTCAACACCACACCTAACGTTGTCCTTGTGCACGAATATCCTGTCGGACAAGTCTCACCGACTGGCACTAATGCTTCACTGCAGGTGTAATAGCGGGAGTACGACGTGTCCATGCTTGTAGTTTAGTTTCAGGCATTGAATTCCATTCTGGAGATCAACAAGGGGCCAGATTCTCGTTCCACGTCTGAAGGAGTCACATCGCCAGATGCCAAGTCGAGATGACTGCAGTGGAACTTCAAAGAAATTCCTTGCATTAGGCAAGATGCCTCCCTTGAAGGTGTCACCAAGAATTTCCAGCACGATGACAGGAGAGTTGGCAAGCAAGAAACAGTCACCTTGCTTGACAGGATGTACCACTTCTTTGGCTGGGACGTGGGACAAGTGTCGGACTTCAGACATTCTTCTGCTGAGCTGCGAGAGTGGCTTGCTGGAGGATCGCAGCTTCTTCTTGATTTTCCCCAAGTAGCTCTCAAAGGGAAAGCGCTGAAGGTGTCTAGGGGCCCATGGTCCAGGCACTGCTCGGCCAGGTGGCTCAGGGTATGAACGTTATAAACAAGCTGCTTCTCTCCATACAGCTTGCCAAACTCTTGAACGAAGTACTTCAGCAGCTTCTGGGCAAACTGGTTGTAAACCATGTGGTGCTCAGGTGATACCAGTATGCGCAGTGCCACATGAAACATCAAAAAATGTTTGTACTGCTCATCACTCAGTAGGTGCTTGAGAAGCACTGGGCCCACGTAGAGAAGGAAAGTCCGGTACTCCGTCGCCTTCCAACGGTCCAGCTCTTCCGTACCCCTCGGCTTCCTCTGGAAGTGATATGGGAAACACTTGGCCGACTCTCGTAGGCCATCACTGAGGCGGCTGCGCTGATCTCGGCTCAGCCTCTTGCCGTAGCCCTGGCTTACCCAATTTCGTAGCAGTCGCCGCATAACTCCGAGGCATACAAGATGCATGTATTCGGTAGGAAACAAGGTCACCATGTCGACGTCGAGCGAGGTGAATGGGGATACACCATTATGATGGTGCTGATCCTCCTGGGACCGAAATGAGGCATCCGTACGTTGTGGTGCATGCAGATCTGGGAATGTCTGTCGTCCGTCGGTGCGTCGGCCTTTCTGGCTGCAACGTTCACAGGCATGGTAGCCGGTGTGCCCGATTATGGCTTTCACGTAGCTCCTTGCAGGTGCATCACAGACCACCGCTGTGAGGCTCACATCCATGTGAACACCCCTGAATACCATACCATTGCAGGTGAGCTTGGCAATTTCCTCCAGGAATGGGTCCAGATACTCCTGCAGGCTAGGTGGCTTCCCTGCACCACAGTACACGCTAACCATGAACGGCGGCGATGACTTGACGTTCGTCATTCGGCACAGTATCGGCCATAAACCAACCTGGCTGCTCCTGTACAACGGAAGGCCATCGATGTTGACTTGCAGCTTCAGCTCACTAGGAACAGGTCCGGGCTTCAAGACTTGCCGGATGCCCTCCGCAAGGCCGAAATGCACAAACGAACGACTGCGGTCGAGATGAGCTTTCCGCTCGGTCTGCATTACTGTCCTCGCGTCCTTCGGAAGATCAGGGATGCCTCGTCGCCGGCAGAATCCCAGAACATCGTTAATGCTTCCGTGCGTCAGGTTGTGCTTGAGGGCGATGACAGCGAGCTCTTCGCTTGCTGAGAGTTCGTGTACCGGAGGCGCGTCAGACGATACTTCAACGAAACTGGGTCCTTCCTCGTACTGCTCCGATTCTCCACTAGATTCCCTAGAGGTGTCGGAAGTCAGAGGGTAATCGTTCGAGATGTGCAGGTCGCCGTCATCGACTGAACTGCAAGTGTCCTCGTCGTCACCCGGACCGCACCCCGTAGGCTGCGGGTCTTCGTCGCGATCGACACTGACAGGAAAACTCCCCTGTCCGCTGCCACCAGCGCAAACGTCGTCTGTGAAGGCTTCGCTTCTTGGTCTCTTGTTGTTCGGGGACTTCGGTGCTACAACTGGAGGCGGAGGCACCGTGGTCTGTCGCGAGATGCCCAGTTCCGCAAGGACCTCGTCATACTCCTGCCTCACGACCCGGCACTTTGTCCATTTCGAGCTCATCATAAAGAAATGAAGCGAACAAATCACCTGAACCAAGGAAAGCTGCTCGCAGTTCCGAGCTGTGAGCAACGGCGAACAACAAAGCCACAAAGCCGACCCTGGCTGAGCCAGCTCAGCCAGCCGAGCCAACGGTGAGCCGAGCCTGGCCGAGCCGCCGGTTATACACGCCGTGTTCGAAAACTGACTCGATCCTATTTCTGAGTAAAGGTTTTTTTACCTTGGCGTTCTAAAACCTACAAAACTCTACCCGCATGCAGGGTTGCTCCATCGGCTACATAAATGTACTATTAGCCCCTTCACCTGGCAGATGCCGAGCGCTCCGCGCTAGCGGCTTGGCCTCCGTGAGCGATCGGTCACGTGATCCACCCCAGTGACACGCGACGCGGAGCCAATCGAGCCAATCGAGCGTAGAATCGAGCGTAACGCTCCCAGCGCCACCTCTTTCAGACCGTCTGCTGTCTTGCTGAAAGTATAAGTCCTGATCGAACTTCATCCTTTGACCGAAAATTTTGATTGTTTACTACTTGATTAACGCTGACACGATGAAGACAACTAGAAGCACTCGTACGAGCCGTAGGATGCAATACACCTAATGCTAAATTACTCAAGCATCAAGGAGAATGGAGGGATTGGTGTTCCACGCGCCACACGGCCTTTCCCGTAATAAAGATTCGAAGTAAATAACCAAAAAGCGTTGACGAACGCGCGTGCAAGATGCAATTTGTTTTAGGCATTTGCTTTAGAAAAGTTACCCTGCATTCTCCTTGACGCTTTGGTAATTTAGCAATAGGTCTATTAAAGGGGCACTCAAGTGCTTTTTGAAGAAGTTTGTTTTTAAAGCATATTGTTTGTTGGCCTTCAGTCAATGAAAATGAATAGTTCTAGGCGGCAAGACGCCGAAATAAACTCGCAGCAATAGAAAATACGCAGGCACTATTTCCTCTTGGGGAGTCCACCCTGTGTCCCCACCACCGCCATAAAATTCACCAATAAAAATTGTTAATTTCGTGGAGATTCCGAAAGGTACTAATATTGATCTTTTTAGACACATGCACATTATATTTTGAGATCCACGTCAAATCTTAGGATGTAGGTGACGAGATACTGCTATTATTGTTTGAAAACGAGCGAACTATGTTTTCTTCTTCCTTGTTACGCGGAGTGATGAGCCCGCGCGGCGACGCGGGTGCGTCGCTCCGTCAAGTTCAACTCCGTCGTCTACCAGTTTTTTTCCCGAGGCTCCCACTTCATCCCGCCTCGAAGCAAGGTTCGCGAAGACGCGAATGGTTACGTTGCATCAGGCAAGAAAACGACCACCGAGGACCTCCTTTACATTCCTCGTTTCTGTGCGGACAACTTCGAGGCATTCGCCAGCGGTGACCGTAGTTGTGGACGCCATCAGTCTGCTGTACCGACGCTTCTGCTTCCCGTCGCCGACGGGACCGAGCGGAGGAACCCGCGAAAAGTCCTGGTTAGTGCTTTTGGGGATTTTTGTGAGTTTCATGAACGAAGCATTTGGCAGCAGTCTGCGTGAAGTACGTGCTCGAAACTGAGGGTGCATTGAGAAGTGAGAAGCGTGTTTTTCGATCCGCGTAAATAAACTACGCATCGTAGAAAGCTGAATATCGCTGGAGACGCTAGTGATGGTGACAGAATGCGAAAGTTGCCAGCATGACGTTACCTGAACCAAAAGGGTACTAATACTTTATTTGTACTCAGTAGGAGGATTACCCACGCGTACAGAGTTACAAAAGGCAATGCTGCCCATACCGGAATAGAACCGATGTCCACCTAAGCCTAATAACGTCACAATCTTTTTTTTTCTTCTAGGACCTAGGTTTTCTCTTATTACCACAGACTCGGGTCATTTTGAACATGATCAGCATCCACCAGCTCGCCTGCACACTCAATGTCGTCGGGTTCTGCGGTGCGGTTTATTTACTTGGACCAGAATGCACGGCTCTGTTTTCCCACACAGCTGCCACATCTCGCAAGCCACCGTCGGGAACTATTTTCTCCCGGCCTGCCGGTTCGAGCTTCATAACTGAGAACACGCTTCACTCGCGAGCTTGGAGCGTGTATGCGCAGCCAAAGCACGGCGAAACGAACGAATGTGGAAACCGGTCATCCAAATGAGACGCTCTGGAGGCCCGTGCCGTCGTGCCGGTTCCCACGGGTGGCTCGGCGCACTGAACGGCCAGTGCGCGAGCCACACGGGACGACGCAGCGCTCGTCCCGTGTGATTCTTCGACGTCCTCGTCTGTTTTTGCTGTTTCCTACGATGAATCAACTCGCCCAACTCTCCATTCTTCTAAGTGTTAGAAACTACGATCGCCCAAAGAACATCATTCATGCATTGTGAAAACATCGTAGTACAAAAGTGCTATTTGCAGGTCCTAGTCCTCAGCAGCTGGATCATGCTGCATCCTGCAAGGCAGAAAGGATCCTGAGGGACTGCACTGTCGAGAGGAATCTCCTGGTCGTGGAGGTGCCAGTACCGTTGGATACTTCCGACTCCTGCCGTCCCCTACTGCAGCAGCGAGGTGCCATACAGCTGCATATTTCCTGCTCCCGCAGCATGCCAGACTCTGATGCGACATACTCTCCTCCCACTCTGCCAAAGGTTTCGAGAGGTAAGCTATGCATATGTGCGCCTAGAACTTACAAGTTTGTCTGATCTTGGCACACCTTGTGCATTTGTTTACCCTCCCTCTGCATACGTCCAAATGCTTGTGCCCCTTTAATTTCGCTCAGTAAGAGTGCTTGCTTGCTTCGTCATAGTGCGTTCCTCGTGCTTTTTATGCTATCTCTTTGCGCCACAGACGAGTATTGAAATACGATGCTCTCCGCATATTTTTTTTGTCTCTCACACGTAATATTCTATTGAATTTTTCTTTTCATGTGCTGCCACAGACGTCCTGAAGAGGCTACACTTTGGCAAACGCACCTCTCCTGTTGGTCTTGAATAAATCGGGCTTTCATCGAGGATGTAGACCGGAACTGTATAAACCAAACCTGGGCAACTGCGCATGACAGCACTCAACATTTAACAAATGTTCAGTACCATTCAGGACTTACAAAGCAAAACATATTTTCCAGTCTACACTACGGTTTCCCCTCCCGTCTGCAACCTTGTCTCTTCTCGATTATTCACTGGTTCATAAAGATACAAACTCTGTTATGCCTTGCCAACATTTGAGGAAATTTCAAAGCGGTACCAGTTTTAGTCAAAGCCGAATGATTATGCACAGGTTTGTTCGGACAGTAGACAGTGTTCGGACTGTTGGAACGTTCT
>JAZHYW010000013.1:0-20906 GCA_037355805.1 Ixodes ricinus
ATGCATGCTCGTCAAAATTGTAGGCGTCTGCCGTGACGTCAGAATACGCCCAAAATACTACAGCCAAAGAAAACCGAGCTTCAAGCCTGAAGGTCGCGAAGTTCACTATGTGATGGCGGTAGAGTTTTGCCAGTGCCGCTGCCCACCCAGCGTGCCGAATATGCTCGAGCACCGCGACGCCTTTCGCTCTCTGGATCATCAGTCTGGTCGCGAATTACCGACTTGACGAAGTGGAGCGACGAGGTGAAGGCGGAGCAGCCCGCCCCGACCTACAACCGGACCGCAATGACCATTCAGGTTATCACCGTAGAGCAGCAGGTGCTGTGCGCCCTGCGCCTACGCGGCTGGCAGCCATGAACGTTGGCCGCTTTGGCGGTGCCGCGGTATCAGCGTGGACTCTGGTTGCTGCCCGGACTAACACCGATCGAAAAACATCTGGTCAATCAGCATGTCGAGCTGTCGGTCCGAGCAAGCCTGGTTTTCTCTGCTGCAGGAGTGACGCGCAGCCGCCGTTAGTCCGCCAACAGTCAGAGAAAAACAACGAGAGCGAGAACTGGTGTGAACCTGAAATGCCATTCAGAGTTACAACTAAACGCGAACTATTTATATTAAAATGACCACGTCATTTATGTACCTGAATACGGATGTTCTGACCCGACAGGTATTTGTTCTGCTTTTTCCGGAGCAAACGTAGCACCTGGGAGTCAACGAAGCGTGTTCTTGCAGACTTCGGGACTTTCTCGTCTGCACCCGTGAAGTTTCGTTAACAAGTGCAGCGAACCGTGACGTCGCCAAGATGCGCGATGAAGCGGGTGTCAGGAAGTTATGGCCCTCCCTGGCCACGTCACGATGAACTTAGTAGGATGCAACACACTCAATGCTAAATTACTCAAGCATCAAGGAGAATGGAGGGATTGGTGTTCCACGCGCCACACGGCCTTTCCCGTAATAAAGATTCGAAGTAAATAACCAAAAAGCGTTGACGAACGCGCGTGCAAGATGCAATTTGTTTTTAGGCATTTGCTTTAGAAAAGTTACCCTGCATTCTCCTTGACGCTTTGGTAATTTAGCAATAGGTCTATTAAGCAATACCAGACACGTATGCCTTAAAGGGATCGTCATCTCCGAAGGCGACTTCCATCTGCGGAGTATTTGGGTGCTGTCTTTTAATTACTCCAGTTACATTACAGAGACCACACAACGACCAAGCGACATACCTAGCTCTTCATCTGAATAGGCGCGCAACAACGTCTTCGACGTAACGCGATATTTTGGGCCTCTTCGCTGGCAAGGCGAACGACTCGGCAAACACTCCGCCGAGAACGGCTGCCTCATCGTCACTCGAGCAGGAGCTAAGCTGGTATCTTCGTCGACGTTGCTGCGTTTCGTTAGACCTCCTGAAATTAACTGCAACGATGTCATCACCGCAGTATTCTCGGGGGAGTCGGTCATGACGAGGGGAACGAAAGCAGCACAGCAAGAGAGCCCACCCAGCAATCGAAACAAAGACGTCGCGAAACTCCTCCACTCTCCCACGAGAACGTTGATAACGAAACTGAAATGTTGCGAGTGACTACAGATCGTACTTTCCCGAAAGAGGCTGCGTGGAGAACTACTCCAGACCGCTGGGGTGCTATTCTGGTCGCAAACGGTACCTTTCTAGTTGTGACGTATCGAGAAAGAAGGGGCGGAGCCTCAAACTAGAAAGATTCTTGTTTGAGGCTCCGCCCCAACGTTCGGGTTCACGCACGCGGTCAGCTAGAAATTGACGATCCCCCTACGTCGCGATGACGTGTCCACGCAGTTGGGGCGCAGAAATCCCCGCATTTCCCCCTGTTCTTTTTGTTATCTTCTTTCTTTCCTCCGGGAGTTAGAACGAGCGCATAACAGAGAAAAAGCTACCTTCCGGAAAATGGAAGGAAACAGAGAAAAATAATATTATCCTTTTATAAAATACGAAAGATTATTTCAATAATTATGACGTAAAGTAAATTTTGCTAAGATATCTCTGCTTGTTTTCTCGAAGTCTTTCGCTACGGTCTTTGAAAACAAACATGGCGAAAACCGCGGTAACGACCTTGTGGTGTTTGTGTCTCGTTTGCGTCGTTGCTTTCCCTGTTTCTGCACGATACGTTGGCATTACGAGAAGAAAATATTATGTGAAGGCACGCTGCAACACCGATCATCCTTTGTGAAGCCGCCGTGAACATAAGCTGCAAATGAAATGTCCTGTTTGCCTGTGAAAGAGACTCCAAACTGACGACGACTCTGTGGTAATATATGACAAGTCATGAGATCGACGCAGAGTGCACCGGTTGTGAACATGCTGTGGATGATGCAGGAAAGTTTCTTCGGGCAGTTTTAATAATGCTTTGCACCCTTTGCTCACTGCAGTGATTACGACGGTAGTCCCCATAAGCCATGCTCTTCTCTTTCGGCGCCGAAGAAATGGAGGCGACCGCGTAATCTCGGGCAGTCTTTTTTACGTATTTTTTATTTGCAGAAAAGCTCGTGCAAAAAAATAGAAAACGCGTTTTTACACGTCCCTACATAGGTACCTCGCTATCCCATTGGCTTCATTTCGCGTGACGATTCAACGCTATTTGCCATGGAAACGTTCGTGAAACTAGAAAGCCTCTGTTTGCCGCTAACAGTCATTTTTCGAGTTCGGGTTGTGACGACAAAATGACGTAAGAACAAGAATGCACGGGACTATTTGCATTGTTTTAACTCGACAACCGTACCCTTGGCGAGAGAAACTCGAAAGAACATGGCCGCGATGCTCGTCGGATCGACCGCGGCTGGGGTTTGACATGCGATCGGTCACTTGATCAACGCGCACACGAATGCTTTCGTGCTGTTGGATGAGCCCATTCGGCGGCAGGACCGGGTCAAAGAGCACAGTGAGCTGGCGTTCAACGTCTCCGATATAACACTTGGCGAGATGCAAGACTTGGCTTCTATTTGTGCCGGTGTTATGAAGCTTGAAAGTGGTGGTGTTGTTGTGGCTCGGACGGTCGCCTTGCTGAGATTATGAATACGGTAATAGACCTTCATTCAGCGTTGCCATGCGTCAAGATTCAAAACCTCACCTTGACACAAAGTGAACAACGCTTCCGCGAGCACGGAGGCAGCAGCCAACGGTCTGAGAAAGATATGTGCCGCCGCCAAGACCGCCAGCGATCGCCCCAACGGCAAGAAAACAAACGACAAGCTCATTGAGGTTTGTGTAGTGCTGACTGCTGATTCAACGGACGACAAAGGTGAATAATGTAAAACGCAACGTACGTTTGCCAGCGTTTTGCAAAACTAACGCGTTTCGTTGAAAATTTAATTTGTGGAATTCGTTAACGCCTTGAAAGTTTGACGGGGACCGCATTGTGAACGCAGCCTTCACACAAGTGTTTTCTACAGTGTGTGCTTTGCCTGCATGCATATAAAGACAGAAACACTGCCTATATGGTGCATAAAATAAAGAAAATTTCGCTTATCTTGATAATGTTGACTATCTATTGAGTGCTCTTGATAGTATACTGGCGTAGCCAGGAACTTTTGAGGAGGTGAGGGTGGAGGGAGGTTGAGGTGGCTGGGATGTTCATGACTTCGGGTTGGGGGGGGGGGGGGATTTGTGTGTATATTCTAGTGCCCGCCGGATTTGGGGTGGGAGGGGCGAAGCCCCATAATCCGCACCCCCCCCCCCCCCGCTGGCTTCGCCACTCGATGATACCATAAGGGGAGCATCCTACATTCACAGGCTGCCCTAAGCATGTGCATAGCCACTGAGCTCGTACCATAATGGCAAGATAGTTGCTGACATTCTTCACGTTACGTAGCAGTTCTTTTTTTAGTACATATGCTCGCTTTTCCTTCACACATCTACTCTGCTTCCGCTTGTCGTTTATGCTTGATGGTGATAAGTCAACTGTGCGTATTTGCTCTGCATCACAGGCAAATTTCAAAAATCAAGCTCACACTACTCTTTAATTTCAATGAGTTACTGTCACTTTTGAAACGACAATCTATTTAATTGGTATCATAACCTTTACATTAAACACACGTGTGTTGAATGTAGGACAATTGTATTTTTATTGTTTTTCTTGGTCACGGAGATGACAACCATCCACAAGATTGCACTGGCTAAACTTCTCGTCTACAGTGGGTAACAATGTTACCATACTCTGTCAGACTAAACTCCTGCAGTCTAAACAACTAACGATTCATTTTAGGACACACCTGTTCGTAGTTCATTGCAGGGCATAGAAAAGTGTTTCTTATGACTGTCCGATGACTGACATGCAATTCCAGAAGCTTGGTGTGAAAAGGTGAAATATCGAATTGATACAATAAAATGCCATCAGCAACCCATCCAGATTTTATTGCGTGATTGACAGTAGCTACAAACCGCAACAAATGGTAAACTGAAGACATAAGTACTAAGCGTGCACTAACTTCGAAGCGGTAGAAACCCTGAAGTTTTAACGTCAACTTACCACCAAGTTGTTAATGGCAAAGTGGTGTTTGCGTCAAAGTGTTGGAGTCCTTCAGAACGGTGACGGTCTCCTTCAGACCGATGATGATGGTTTCAGTTAGATTCTAGGTTCAGTCAACGCACCCCACGACGTCGATGTGCTTGTCGTGGTGGCGACAAAAGCCTTCTTTCGCACATGCCTCAGCTGCCTCGGTCCGGGGTTTTGTCGACCCAGCCGTCTCTTCCCAGCCGGTTGACAGCGACACTCGCGACGGCCGTCACGGCTCTGATCACCATCCCCTGGGCATTAGCTATGTGATCATAGGTGGAAACCGCGCCCTTGTAGTTCCCCGCTGCGAAAAATATCAGTGCGATTCAATTAGTCTGCTGCTGCTCGACGGTCATCATCTCTCATCGTCGCCGTCTCTCGTCGCGAAGCTGGTCACACTGCGATCACACGGTGCTTATCAACAAGCGGTATTGTCGTCAGAAACAGTCGTCGTGCATCGCGAAGGCAACCGGGTGCTCGCGGAAAACCCGTCATTGTACGCGTTGGTCGAGAGATCGTTGCGCAACAAGCATCGCCGCCATTTTCTACGCTCTAGAATCCTGCCCAAAGCTTGTTCCCCTTCGTGCAATAGAAGCAGAAGTTAAAAGCACGAGCACATCACCCCGAACGATGCTTGCACGAACGTTGGCTTGCACTGCGCAAGCGCGCCTGCTCGACAGGGACGTTGAAAGCCCGGAGCACGTTCTTGTAGCTCCTACACCCGCACTAGCTCGCACTCATAGTGAAACAGAGAGTACGGTGTGTCGAGTAATACCGCAGTTAATCTAGTTACGCGACTTCCGCTATGTGCTACGTAGGTCGGACGTGGTCATACGTCACTTTGTCGTCACTGTCCGAACACGAAGAGCGACAGTTACGGCAAACGGTTGCTTTCGTGTTTCGCGAACGTTCCCATGGAAACCGCGTGGAATTATCGCGCGGGCTGTGGCCAATAGGAGCGCGCGGTTCGTAGGGGGAGGAGTTTTCGAGAAACACGAACGTGACCGTTTGTGACCAGAATAGCACCCCTGGACGCTCTGGCGAGCGCGCTCCGAGCGCTCGCTATTCGCCAGATTCGCCATTTGAAAGGGCTAAAGTATTTTGCACTTTTACCGAGATTCGAGTATGCATAATTATAATGGTATACATCCTCGCACTCTCTTAGATATTTTTGTGGCGAAATTGATTTTCACTTATTAACAGTTATATTTTACTAGGCATGCCTTGTAATATGTCCAAAGGCGGCGCGCTGGTCGACCTAGTCCCTTCCCATGATGCGCCGTGGTGCGAGATTTAGAGTTCCGGATTGTTCTTTGTTTGTGCAGCGGTACAGCGCCTCGTTAGTATTCTTCGGACGCCGCTTTAATCGATTCTGCTGAACTTCTAGGTTGCGTGAGTACGTCTGGGGTCTTTGTTCTTCTTGCTGGCGGCGCTGTTTTCAACTGTTTATTGCTATAAGCCGTTTCCCCATGCGTCTTAGTAGGCGGAATAACTCTGGGCATAGTGAGAGTCTTTGAGCTCGCAAAAATCAGAAACTTGCCGGATCACGTTGTAACTTCTCTCAAAGGTGTCTTTCACTGTTTGCGTTTTCGTACTGAAATTTGAAGTCTCAACTCCGAAAAAAAAAACACCCTGATTTAAAAAACAAAACAAAACTGGTTTTTGGTTAGCGTCTCCCTCCGCAGTTGAAACACGTGTAGAAGGTCTCACAGCCCCAATAGTCAGAGTTGAGACTTCTCATTTTACCACGAAAATGCGACCAGTGAAAGACTTCAAGACTTGTAGGAGCATTTACAACTTGATTCGGTAAGTTTCTGAGTCTTGCGGGCCATTTTAGCGTGTAAACTTCTTTTAGGGACACGCTACTTGCAGTTTAAATTTCAATTGCTGGGTTCGACAGAATGTGCCAGGATCCAGGAGCCCATCAGCTTGGTGTGGCCCTGATAGTAATAGCTATTCAGTACTAAGTTAGATAGACATGTGTTAGGAAATTGATGTGGTTCAAGGGGAGCAGAACAATCGATGTGATGGGTTGATGCACTGATCTCTATGACTATTGCTGGATCATGCTTCCCCCTTGGTTACTGCAGTGTGAGTGAAGCCACCAGACGACCATCTTGCTCATGGGCAAATTCAGGGGTGGAAGCGCTGCGCCAATTGCGCCACCCTGCGCCAGCCTGCTCCAAAACGCAAATTTCAGCTTTTTTTGTGTGTGTTTTCTCTAAATTTAGCGGAAAACGGTCGGCCACTGGCCACCATGTGGTGTGTACTTTTGTTTAGGCGTCGGTGCGGGTGACTCGTACCAACTCGACTGGGGCTCCGAACCACGTGTAACCACAGGGCGAGGCGTCGATTTTAGTTCATCAAGAGGGAGATGTCGATTTTGACTACAAAGAGCTTGATATACGAACACATCGGTTTGGTCTCTGGCATAGTTGGTTTGCGCGGTTGGAGCGCGCATGCAGTTGCCCGTGGTCCCGATTTGCCGTGATCGTGGGAGTTGGTGCCTCGGCACCGGTGGGCTACCTCGGCCATCAACATGAGCAGAACTAGGTGGTCTTTACTAGCTTTACCTGCTATTTGGTAGCGTACCATATTTTGACGCTTCGCCGTTAAGGACCGTGTACTATGTTAGTTACGTTTGTTTTTCTTTGCGAACGCAGTTAAGAAACACGCGCTATGTTAGTTTCGTCTGGTTTTCTTTGCGAGCGCATGCACGTGCGTCAACATGAGTAAAAATAAATGGTCTTTACTAGTTTTACCTGTTATTTGGTAGCGTACCATAATTTGACGCTTAGCCGTGAAGAATCGCGAGCACAGGCACAAGCGTTCTCGAGCTCAATTTGTCTTGTCAAACGAAACCAAAACCGTCATTGTGTGCGCGAATGTGCACGCTGTCGTGTGTTGTCTCCCGCCGTCAGACCACTGGCGAAAACAATACCCGCGATCTTAAAGGGTAACTGCAAAGAAAAAAAGTTTTTTTTAAACAGCCTAATTGGGACAAGCATGTCACAAAACAAATCTTCCGCGAAAAAAACAAATTTTTTCTAGCAATATTTACGCCACAGGACGTAATTTTGTCGGAGTCCCAACCTCTCCGCATTTGAAACTCCCACTCTTTCGACGCCCGCGGAGTAGCTGGTATACGTCACTCCGTGACGTTTAGCAACTACTCTGTGACGTTTAATAGCAACTTTGTGGCGCGCGATTCAAAACGGGTGAAATAGCCGCAAACTAAAAATCAGTCCTGCGCAATAAATATTGCTGTAAAAAATTTTGTTTTTCGCGGAAAATTTGTTTTGTGACATGCTTGTCCTAATTAGACTGTTTAAAAATACACTTTTTTTCTTTGCAGTTACCCTTTAAGCGAGTTGGTTAATTGGCAGTGCTACACACTTTTTGGTTTCTTTCCTTTAGCTTGGAGGAGTGGGGGTTACATCAGAAATGCCGTACAACACTCCCACGCTGCCGATTCCTGTCGTGAACGCACCTTAACTTGCAATAGCCACTCTACTCGTACACGTTTCGGGTATAGGTGTATCTGGTTGGGGGGGGTGGTTTGGGGTTGGGTAGAGGGAAGCTGGTGGGCTTTTTGTCACATAAGAAGGCAGCCTGCAGTGGTTGAGTTTTCTGGATACATGTTTACAATTGGTCTATTAAATAGACGGTTTCGTACTGGCGTGGCTCAAGTTGTGCTTTTATTGTCGGGGCCTCCCATATAAAGTCTATCATGACTCTGCCTGCTGTCGGAATGGTTCATAAAGCCTTTCCTTTGCATAAATCGCCAATATTCCATATTTCAATGCAATAGAAATAGAAAGGTATGTATGTATGTGGCTTGAAAATTATTCTGAGATGTGCATGCATATATTTTTGCTACATTTTCACATTTAGCAACAACAGATCACTTTTAGACACCTGTTTGACCTCCGTGACCTGCTCCAAAACCTACTTCTACGGCTACAAAACTTACTTTTGCTGCTCCCGAGCTGCTCTAAAGCAAGCCTTTTACTGCTCCAAAACTGCTCCAAAGTGGGACTTTTGCTGCTCCCAGCCCTGCTACAAAGGCTCTAGCCCGCTTCCACCCCTGAAATTGCAGTTTTGCTAGCGTTGCAGAGACTGGCAGCAGGGTGTTGAAGACATGTTTTCTGCTTGTTCGTCGTCATTCGCCGAAGAAGTTTTTTAAGACCCTGTGTAAGCGTTCAGACTTTTGTTGAGAACACGTGGAAATTTTCACGAAAGCGCAGTGCCGCAGTAAAAAGGTACAACTCGTCGAAAGCAAGTTTTGCCGGTCTCGCGGCGTCATCAAAGCTTCCTTGGCACGCAGGAGTGCTGCATCTCTGTGCCTTCGCACGCTTGGATGACTTTATCAGTGCGATTCTTTCCATCTTTTCTCTCAGTACCGGGCGGTCCAGATGCTAGGCCGACACTTAAATAAATCGCGAAAAATCAGACCCGTAAGCTACGATACTGTAATTTACGGTACAAGTTCGTCCTGGTGGTGATTTTAATTTCTGAAAATATCAAAGAAAAATCTTTTCTTAACTAAAAGTTAAAAAAAAAAGTTCTATAGACCGACACGCTGTTTACAAACAAGCCCGCGTTTGCCCACACCAGGTGTGGGCACTGCGCATGCGTAGAAACCAAATTTGCGTGAAGTGAAGCGTCTGCGCATGCGCCGTGCCGTCGACAGCGCCACCGCAGCTGCGTGACGTCAGGGCCGCGTGTTGGTCTATAGGCCGACATGAGGTTAAGCCTCTTTCTCTCAAAGCTAGGAACCATTCCTGTGGGCCACTGGAACATTTAATAGACGAACAAAATGCTGACTAAGTGAGAACTCTTTTTTTTACTTTTTTTGTTAAATCAGTTTTCCCAATAGCCCATGACTACACTTTTTTGATTTCATTGCGATACATAGGAATTTTCTTTTGTAACTTTTGACTGAGACAAGTACAGTCATACGGCCTATGGGTGAACCGCCAAGCATGTGCCACCCGGTACAGGCAGAGCACTCTAGCAAGCGCTGATAGCAGTATCGCGTATACAGTTGCATGCATGATATTGCTATCAGCTCTTGCTAGACTGCTCTGCCTGTATCGAGCGGCATGTGCTTAGCTGTTCCCTTACGTGGACCGTATGACTGTACTATTTTTTATAATTTTATAAATTAAATCTATGTCCTAGCGAAACTTACCTGATAAATTACAGTGTCGTAGCTTATGAATACGATTTTTTGCAATTTGTTTAGGTATTGGCTCAACATCTGGATCACCCGGTACCATCTTGATCACAGTTAACGGGATTGCCGGGGACCGTGGCATCGGGGGCTATCAGAGCACCGATGTAGCCCTGCGCGCAAGTTGTAGCGCATGAGCATTGTGCCTGCTGAGGGAGTATGCTCTCATCGTACGCATTGCTTTGGAGCGCTTGCTCGTCGTCTGCTACACGACTCATGTCGTGTGGAAGGGGAGGATAAAACTGCATACCGCTGGAGCTTAAAGGGCACTGAAGTCATTTTTGATCTTATATTGTATTGTTTAAAACATGTTAGTTCCCACATATACCAAGTCCTATATTACAAAACCACCTATTCATCTCGGGGCAATAGAAAAACATGTGGACTCATTTTTTTGCAGACTACATTGTGTGGACCAATGAAAGCCCTACTATATGCGCAGATTCCGAATGATTTTGTTATAAGTTTTTTGGAAGAGAGTCTGATAGGTACACATTCTGATAAGACTCCTCTTTTTCACCGCGGGCGAAGCCATCGCTTGCAACTCATTGACAAGCGCCCTTCGTCGACCACTCCACTTGGAAGAAACTTCTTCCCAAAAGGGGCGAGTCGCGACCTTTGAACAAATTTTTACCGAGGAGATGTTCTACGCTCGATTGTGGTTTGGGGTTTGTTGAGATGCTTAGAGCGTCTAGGTTGAGTCGTCACCGCAAAAGAACGATCTCAGAATCAACTTCAGTGCCCATTTTAAGGGTCCCTGCAAGGACCTTTTTTACTGTTTGTTTTTTTAAATTTGCCCTGAACCTGAACGCACTGAACGTAGTAACTTAATGAAACTTTTCTCAAATTTTGCTTTATTTTAAAAGTTATAGGTAAATTAAAATTACAAAAACAAGCAAAAAATAACCTCCTTCATGATGTCCTTGGTCGCTGTGGGAATTCGCGTACCACCGCCGATACGCCGTTCCCCACGTGGTCCGTCAACAACCCGAGTCCAGCCTGGTTCTTTCACGGGAGCGGGATTCCGCTCCCCGTTTATTGGTACATAAAAACACAACGTTACAAAACACTCAATTTATACTACAAACACACGCGACATTACTCAAATATTTACAAACGTACGTTAAGCCCAAAGCTTAACACAAAGAGGGCCCCTAGGCCTCGTGTCCCGCTATTGCCCGAGAGCAGTTGCTAGCACTCGCCTTTCTTGAGCGCCGGCCGGAATCCTAAGAGACTCTTGCCTCCCGGTTACCCGACAATATTGACCGATGGGCGAGGAGGTTTCTCCTCGCCCGCCATGGGGCGCCTGCAGCGCCATCCAGTGGCTAGGAGAGAAAGCGGCTCGTCGGGAGCCGAATTCGAAATCCCAACCGACCCCGCGGCGACACGACCATGTGATCGTGTCTGAGGCGAAGCAACTGCATAGCCGCCTCGCGCGGTGGTTTGATGGGCGTCCTCGTGAATTCACGGTGCGCCATATCGCGTGAGTCGCCGTGAACTAGAGGAAGGGTAGCGAGCTCAGCGAGCGCTCACGGCTGCCGCCGCACTCCGTGTCGATGGCTCGAGAGGGCGCTACTAATGCATTTCGGATAGGCTGTATGAGGTGGATAGCCAGGGCGGCTCGCATTGCATTTGCTGCGCGATTAAACACTAATTTGGCATGACACTTCATTGGCCACAAAACGACAGCAAACACTGGGTAAAGATCAGTTCAGAACGGGAGCCACTTCGCGCTGCCATACCGCCAAAGGGCCGAACTGCAAGCCAAAGCTGCTCGCCGAAGGCCTTGGGAACGCTCGGAACCGGTCGGATCTTCGAGACTGTACGACCGCAGCGTCGCCGCATACATCCAGGACCTTTCAATGCTTGCCGCTCGTCAGTGCCTGATCCCACTACACCTTTCTAGTATGCGCAGCCTTTTCCACTGCCTGTTGGCGGGTATGTCGACGGGTCATTTTTTGTTCCCGTTTTTTATAAACTGCATTTGTTTCTTTTTTGATCTAAAATACTGAACAAAAACTACTTTTATAAATAACAGAAACGGTTACGACACTTATATTTTGTATTTCTACTAAAAAGAAGCTTTTAGCGGCTGTGACCAGTAGCAAGCCCAGGACCAAAGACCTCACATTTTGCGCGCTTTCGGCACCGTGGGTCACCCCAGTAGGTGGAGGGGGTTTCCGCGTCGTCCTGTTAAAATATGACGCGCTGGTATTTAGTTACTCGCTCCGTGCCCGGTCGCTTGCCCGAACCCCAAGAGACGTGGAAACCGCAAAAAAGGTAGACGCTTAAATATGATTGCAGGGCCCCTTTAAGGCCAATTTCTCCAGGCCTCGTCATTATCCTACGGGGAAAACTAAATTTACATGGTCCCTATAGGTTACGAAGACATAGAGGGGACAATTTGGAAGTGACGAATGTACCTTTATTTTTAACAGCAAGTTGTACTGCCTTGCCGAGAGTCTGGTTTGCCCTGGATTATAACTAGGGTGTGTACTTTCCGGTGTTTATTTTCGAGAAAAATCTGCGGATGTTTTTCGGTGTTTATTTATTTTCGAAACACCGGTGTATTTCGGTGGAACGTGTCACGACGAAACTAAAATCTGTGATTATCGGTGGAAAAAAATGCGATTGATCACAGACAGAGAGTTTCAATTTTATTCATATATTTCATACACTTCTTCTCGAGGAAGCATCTATTTCTCCCACTTGGTTATTATAGTAGATGCAAGCACACTTCGAGAGGCTTGCATCCATCATGGCAGCACGTTCCTTGCGGTTCAAAACTTGCGATTTCGAAAACGCACGCTCCACATTTGCGCTGGACACAGGAAATCCCAAAATGTCCAGCGAGGCTTGGGACAGTAGTGGCCAGTCAGGTAAATGAAGTTTCCAAAAGAACACTGGATCAACGGTGCTAGCCACAGCATACTGGCGGTAACAAAGAAACTCTGATTCTAGGTCACTCAGCTTCCGCTAGTCTCTGAGGACGAGCCGATAGATACTTTCATAAGGCACAAATCCCTTTGGCAGCTCCACTTTTATGCACGGAGTAACAATTTGCACGCAGGACCAGAACGACGATTCATCCATGAAATCTGTAGCGTAATCATCCGGAGCTTTCCGCTTGCGTCCCATCCTGGTGGCATTCTACTCTGCCTGACGACGATACTTGAAGTGTTTGACGAAGGGAAGCAAGTCTCACGTTGAGAAAACCCGCAGACGCGGGACGGAGGCGCCTTCTCAAACACTTCTGCAAATTTTTTTACTAAACGGTCCTTTTATATACCACGAAAAACCCCCACGCCAACAAAATCCTTTTCCCGTTTCCCCAAAAGCCCATGGAAACTAAACAGATAACAGTGAACGCATCTCAATTCTCAAAAATCAGTAGCCCTGTACGACACCGATGTTGGTAGTGTCTTCCAGGAACCACAGCAACCTCTGAATACATGGCTTGCACCGACATCACTTGGCCAGACACAATGGGGAAAGGGCACGTGAGAGCGTACCCTCCACTGCGTTAATTTTTCCACAAAAGGGGGCCATGAAAAAGAAAAATGCAGGATCCACGAGATAACACGTTTGACGAACCAATACGGGGAAAGGGTTTCACGAGGTCGGAAACATGCGACGGCCGGTGTTTTTCGGTTTTAACCAGGGCGAAAATATCCAACCACCGGTGTTTTTCGGTTTTAACCGATTTTGTATTTTCGTCACCGACGGATGTTTATCGGTGTTTTTCGGTTAAAACCGGAAAATACACACCCTAATTATAACATAGATATGGGTAGCTCTGCACTTCCATGAATATTTACGGTGGTACCCAACAGTGGACTTTAGCAGAACTTGCCAGAGTGTCACGAATTGGGACTTAAAGGAACAAGCAACCAAGAAATCTTCTTTACATTTAGTGTGCAAGTATTCTGTTTTGAATATTTTGAGTATTGTTGCATGTCACTTGAAAAACTGGCAACATAAAATGGGTTAATAAATCTCAATCTTGTCAAATATGACCAATATCAATGCCCAACTCTATTTTCATCTAGGAGAGTCATACGCAAGTAATTTTATTGTGAGGTCCGTCATCCATAAGCTTACAAAAACTGTGTGGCCATCCTGGATTCCAATCGGTAGGTAACACAGGATATGTGAGCTAATGAACATCCTCTCCTGCTGCTGCTTCCTCGGTGTAGGATGGACAAGCCATTTGCCGTCATCCGATTTCCCGACGAGCAAGACTGCCTGGCAGTCGTGCCAGTGACCTGGCTTTCGAAAAAAAAAGACATGTCCGCCTGGCCACTGCACACCAAAGGATCCAAAGTGTCTGCCATGGTAGAACGAGAGGTGCCACCAGGCATCATTGGCAGTGGATGGGAGATGTTCCCATGTACTGTTACGTCATCATCCAGTAAGTACTTATTTTGTACCCTTTTTTCTCTGCATGATTTTGTGATGACAATTGAGTTCTAGCTATCCGAAAGTTAGTAATTGTGAGGGCTTTTTAGATATTGTTAAAGACATTTGCAGTAAATGCCATCTAATTTATAGTTTCTAAAGTCCCTATACTCACTGATGACACAGCTAAAAACATAGCGCACCCATCACAACGGAGGGGAGGTGAACAATAAGCAGCACAAAATAACTAGAAACAACCAATTCGTTCGTGCTTCTGTGCCTACGTAACAATGTTGCCAGCTTTTTGCACTCTGCATTTTTCGCGAATTGTAAACGGTGAGATTCTCGAAGTCATACTTTGTTATAATTATGGTTCCGCGTTTTCGGTTTTATTGTCCTCAAATTTGGCAAACTTTTTTTTTAATTTGGCTTTTTTCGGGGAATATATCTACAAGCAAAACTTTACAGTCTTTTCTTTTCGGTGAATATGTATTGACCTCACACTTTTCTAGCATGTTCGTCCAAACTTAATTATTTCACGCCGCACGGAAGCACTTGCAGATATGAGAAGCATATTCTAGGCTCTTCCGTTGAGAGGACACATAGTTTAGAGTTCCTTTTTTCTCTTCAGGTACCCCCCCCCTCCCAGAAAAATATCTATGATTATCCAGTAAAAACAATCCAAGCACAATATTCAGAACATGGCAGGAGACAATTGGTATACAAAAACTGAATCACAAAGGCGAAAAATTGTATCCAGACGACAAACAAAGCAAAACACCCTAAATGCCATCAGAGCACTTCGCTGTCAAGTAGACAAGCTGACTATATTCATGTGCCGACGAATACCCCCCCTCCCCCTCTCTCCCTCCGTCGTCACTCCCAACTTGGCATGCAATGCCACTCTAATACCCGTGCCACACGAGCAACTCTAATGCCATTTACAACGAATGACATTTGTGTGATCGGCGAATCAGCTGTCCGCTCAAATGTCATTCGTTGTAAATGGCATTCGAGTTGCCTGTGTGGCACGGGTATAAAATACTTGCCTTTTCGGTTAAAACCGAATGTTGGAAAAGGGATTCGGCATACTTTATCTGTTTTTATCGGTTGAAACTGAAAATGCTGAACCCTGATATTGCTCTATTCTAATATTTGTTTTCAGGGACCTACCAAAAGGCCTTGAGAAAGACGAAGAGGCTGGTGAACAGCTCTACAGTTGAAACGTCGGAGGTTTCGGGTAATACAAATATTCATAAAAAGGAGCTGGGAGCGAAGTAATGGGATATTCGATATGGATGTATATTTCTTTAATTTTTCTAGCCCATGAGGAAGAAGAGGAGGAAGAGGCGCATCGAGAATTTGGAGTGCCGTCACCACGTAAGCAATAAAATAATACTATTGTGTGTATTTAACTGAATAGTTTTATAAAGTAGTGTTCACTTTTTTGTCTGAAACTTAAATTGCTTTGTCATCATTGTGCTTCAGGCCCTTGGCACACATTAATTAACAGTGTCTGCCTGGGACCTGAGCTTTCTATGTGAATGCTTTCGCCTTTGATGCATTTGCACGCTGCCTTGCCTTCTGTCGCCCTCTTTTAAAGGTACTATACACCGCAGGTCAAATAATGTCTATTGTTGATCGTCTTTCGCAACAGATGCATATATCATGCGAGCAGCTAAGCACTATTCAAACACAGCACATTCTATGTCTCTCCGGTTTTGTCAGTTATAAAGAAGTTTAAATTCATTTGCGCTGTGGGAAGGCCTGCGTACAGTAGGCATCAGTCTGCCTCGTGGGAGCCGCGGCGATGCACTGACAGGGTGTCTCACCAACCTCGAAAACTTGAAATTATCAGAATTATAGAGGAAACTAAAAATGTTGGCTAAATCAGGAAAAACAACCAGTGAAAGTGGCACAGTGGAATGCAACAAAGCCCGACGAACAAGCATTGGCACGGCCGTGCTGAATAATGTTGCCCAAACTGTAATCCTTCAGCCGAGGAAATGGTAGGGAATTTTTATTGAGATAGTAAGGTTGAGGCTACAGATATGTCAGGGAACTTGAAACAGGTAATTTCGTAGACACCCTGACTGAGTAACCTGCTGTGCCTAATATCTCGGGCGATGGTGTCGTACTGTATGGTTCGGTTCAACTTCTGCGATGATTTGTCGAGTGATTTGTTTACAGGAACGGCTTGTCATCATATGAGGTGGTGACCACATCTGCCCCTATAGTCATAACTTAACCCAGCTGTTTGCACTGAGAATCGCCTTCTCATGGGTTAGTCGGTAGAGTGTTGCTAATTGCTACTAACCATTAGTTTAATAATCTTAATCAGTTCCATATGCTCCTATATGTTATGGTTACTGCCTGCTATGTAGCTGTGTTTAATTTTGCATTTGCTGCATGTAGCTGTTTTCTGTGTTGCTTGATTGTGTCACTCCTGCTTCTGCTTCTTGGCTTAGGCACTTAAAGGGATACTTCAACGAAATTTGAAATATACCCGTCGTGTTCACAAATAGGCTGAATATTATCCACAATATCTGTAAATGGCAATCGCACATTTGTATTTGGAGCCTGATGGCTGTATTGTTCGTTACAAACGCCCACTCTTGCAAGTGCTTGGAGAGCAAGCAGCGGAGAGCACATCACATCCGCCGCAATCGTGACATAGTTTGTCTCGGGAACTTGCGTCCGGATGCAGTGGATGTTGCGAGCTATCTCGGCTAATCCCGCTCTGTGGATGTAGCCCGTGATACGCTTTCCGTGCGTTGCTGTGCCCTCTCTCCAAAGTCACGTGACATTCACACTGCCTTGGATAAGCCGCAATGGCTCGTAGCATCCGCTGAAAGCAGCCGAAGCACACCAGCGATCGGGCCACCGCAAGTAACCCCAAATCTGTCTTTGTACGAATTTTGCATGAGGGGTTAATCTTCTATAATTTTGTAGAGGGACTAAAGCAACTTCTGGCACACACAAAAGAGAGTGCTTCAGCTTTTCTCTCGTCGTGGCCGGAGGGGAGACAGTTACCCTTTCTAACTGTCAAGGTTCCTTGACTGGCATTACATACGAGGTGTTGGCGACATCCACCAGGTGCTTTTCGCTAATCGTTTAATTCATATTAAAATTCATTTTCGTGTCTTTTTTAACAAGACTTTGGTGTGTCTGAGGTGATAATGCTCCCTTGAACACGAATAGGAAAAAAATAAGCGCCAAAATTTCGTTGTAGTGTCCCTTTAAAGAACCCCTGAAAAGAAAAAAAACACTTTTTTTTAAAAAGTAGTTTGGTTGGGACACGCTTGTCTAAAAATAAATTTTACGTGAAAATAAGTTTTTTTAGACCAATATTGACTGTGAGAGATTTATTGGAAACTCTGCGCGCAAAGTCCATGACGTCACAGAATGGTCATTCGCTCAACAAGATGGTAATTTGCTCTTTCCACCTCAACATGAAGGCAAAGCCAATCCACCCCCTATCCACGCACCCGAAATGCCGAGAGAGAAAGCTCATGGAAAGGAGGTGACTACCGACTGAATCGCGTCTCGCATCATCAATATTGCTCTAAAAAAACTTTTCTTTCGCATAAAATTATTTCTTTGCCACATGTCTCAACCAGACTGTTTAAAAAGAAACTTTTTTTTCTTTTCAGGGGCCTTTTAAATGATAACTGGAGACTGATGAGAGAGGCCAAACAGTTACATAATTTCTAGTCTGGATGACCCCTAAATAATAATAATATAGTAATGACTTTATTTCCTTGACTGGTTGATGGGGCAGTCAAGTAAAAAGGTTGCAGCATGCAGCTTGACATTTCCTTGACCACCTACAAAAAACAAAAACAATCGCACAAAAAAAAAAGCTGGAACAGTGCAATTACAGAAATTGTTTAAGATATTCCTATAATGCATACAACAAGAGTTGCAAACAGTAGCATATCTCGAATCAAAAGCTAGACGAGTAAAAGGAGTTCTAATACTCGTGATCGACTGTAAAAAGAAGTTTGAATTTGTTCTTAGTGTGACCTGGGCCTGGCACATACTAGGGACCATGGTTAGAGCTTAACAGCAGTGAAAGTTAACTGTGCTTCAATTAAATGAGCCCTGTTCTCTAAGTTACTATATGACTTTAAGCACTCCTCCACCACTTCAAATTTCACTAAAAGGATTGCAACTAGTGCAGTGCAGTGAATGACAGCAATCATTGGCCTTCTAACAAGAAATGGTGTTGTCCAAGCTGTTTCCTTGTTACTAACATTGGATCTTAACGCCACGTAGCTCCACTGTCATCGAGCTCCTCATCGAGCGAGGAGCAGGCTCAAGCCCTGCCTGTGGAGCAGCCTCGGGGCATCCAGGGGGAGTACGAGGGTGCCAGTCGTGAGTCTCTTTATATTCAATATTCAGAGCTGGATATTTTGAACCTTGAAGTGTCTGTATTTGGCACCGCAAACGACTCTTTGAAATACACCATAGGTTAAGGTATACCAAGTAGAAGATTGCCTAGTTTCATTCTAAAATTATTAAAGCATGAGGGCTTGATTGATACTAAAACGAGTAATAATTATGGTACCATGTTTGGGATGTTATTTTAGTGTTTTTATTTTCTCCCAGATGAAGTGTTTTTCAGTGCCTATTTTTGGTGTCGATCAGAATTCAGAGTTGATCAGGACTTAGAAGTAGTTTGCAATGCAGAAAGACCTGGCTTGGTGACAGAACGCACTTTGCATAGGCGCTCAACTTTGCGGCCCTCTGAATGGTGCCACGCCACAATGATAAAGCAAAAGCCAAATTGCAGTAAAAGAAAAACAAAAAAACGTGGGGAAGGAAAGGTGGGGAGCAAGCGAAGAGGCGAAGATAAAGGAAGCCACGGCACGGCGCAAGCAAGCATTCAAAGAAAATTCTTCTCGACTTTCTGATCTCTGCCACTCACCGTTTGCGGAGAGAACCGCTGCGCGTTTGTCGCGTCTGTTTATTTTGTGTTTCTCCTTGGCCGAACACCCCCGTTGCCCTCCCCGCACTGCCTGCGACGCTTGGGCTCCGCTCTCCTTGTTTGAAAGAGTGGTGGCAGTGGGCGATGCGATAAAGTGGCGGTGTTCAGGCCTGCTGAGTATGACGATCTGCAGCCATGTGTGCAGGCAAACTCGCATTCTCATCCTGTGGTATAATCGAGCGGTGGGCAGTCAGTCAGAGCAATGGGCTGTCAGTCAAAGTGGTGGGCAGCAAAGCCACTGCCGCTCACTGTGGGGAGAACCCTGGCCCAGCTCCACACAAAAGCTGAAGTGGGTCAAGCTCGCATTCTCCGACGACTGCTTGTGAACATGCCCACAAGGCCTGTGGACATGTCCAGAGGCGTTAAACACTGAGGTGTGGGCACAACAAATGGGTCGGAGCTTAAACAGCCTAGATGGAAAAAGGTTATAAAACGAATTTACAACGAAGAAAAAAAATTTAGAGCTATATTTACGGCTCAAAACGAATTTGTAGTTGGTGCCCACGGGAGCCGCCGTGGGTCACGTGGTTGAACTGTGCGCCGTTGCGCAGCACCGCACGCCGAGCGTGGTGTGCCACCGGTTCAACGTGTTTCTCCACGCCGCTGCCGCCGCGTAAGTTTGTCTGCTCCGGAGCGCCGCCGCCGTCATCTGACCGACGCACAGGTCTATCACGTCTGCTTGCGTTTTTTCAGGAGTTTCCTTTGGGCTCTAAAAGTTGCTTATTTAATCTTCATTTTTTGTTATATTTCAAACAAAGATGAATAAGTAACTTTTAGAGACGATATAAAGCTTTCGAAAGAGCACAAGCACCACGTGACAAATAGCGGCTAGTCACTTGACAAATAGCGGCCACTTTTCCGCAGCGCCCGCGGGCGCCAACTACAAATTGGTATCGCGCCGTAAATATAACTAAAGTTATGGTGAGTGCGTTGGTGATGAATTAATTATCAGAAAGAATAAACAAAAAGAGACGGACAAGACGAGACATCTTTTGCCTCGCAACAACAAATACTTAATGAGAGGCTGGTGGTGAAAGGACCCGAGGAGGAACAGGGAAGAAGGAGGAGGAGGAGGTGGGCGGTGGTGTGTTGTCACCACAAAGTAAAAGGGAGGAAAGGAGCAGAGAGGAAAAGGGAAATGTGGTCAAACAGGAAGGACAGAGGTTGGGGGAAATAGGTGGTGAGGGCAAGAGAGCATGGTCACGTGGCGGAGGCCGCGCGGGTCGTCAAGGACATCAACTGCGGGTGCAGGTACTCGACATCTCCTTCTGAAAGGGAAAGCGAAGGAGCGGAAATGTTGCGCGGAGTGTGTCGAATCACGAAGGCCTCGATTACCTCTCGCCCGTGGCGGTCGCCGCTGGAACCCAGAACCCGGGCAGAGGAAAACTGGGATTGGCAAGATGGGCATGCCTTACAATGCGTCACTATAGGGTGCTGAGAGTCAGGCTCATTCTTCGAACATTCCCTCTCGTGTTCACGCAACCTGTCGTTCACGCAACGGCCCGTTTGCCCGATGTACTCCCCACCGCATGTTAGTGGCACGGAATATACACCAACTCATGTTTACAAACAAACCGGAGCGCCCCTAGCGGACGCCACCGGCGCCGCGCATGCGCGGTGGACGGTGGGCAAGAAGCTTTCCGTCGCCCATAAACAAACAATTGAATTGCGTTATTTTCGGCGTCGGTGGGAGTTCCCGTGCTCTTTTTCGCGTTGGAATTGTTGATTCTACGTCCTCCTAACAATGTCTGACTACTTGAGCAGC